>JAIUJO010000726.1:0-2500 GCA_023846275.1 Vanilla planifolia
CATCAATTATCGCAAGTTAAACTCTTGCACAAAATTTGATGGTTATTTTATACCAACTGTTGAGCACTTAATCAAATAAATCCAAGGTGCTAAATACTACAGCAAATTTGATGCCAAATCAGGATTTTGGCAAATCAAACTTGCAAACAAAACATCAATAGAATTAACAACATTTAGGTATCTACAAGGTCATTTTGAATGGCTAGCCATTCCATTTGGATTAAAAAATGTACCTCAAATATTCAAAAAGTGGATTAGTTCTTTTTTTGCACATTTACCTTATGTCGTCGCTTACATAGACGATATACTTGTTTTTTCTCAAACAAAAGGAAGAACATAAAGATCACCTTTTACATGTTATCAAAATAATGCTAAACCATGGTATTATTTTGAGTAAAAAGAAAATCGAATTATTCAAAACCAAAATTGATTTTCTAGGAATTCTCCTTCTTCTTCTCCTTCTTATTATTATTTTTGTTCTTCTTCTTCCTCTTCATCTTCTTCTTTGTCTTCTTCTTCCTCCTCTTCTTCTTCTTCTTCCTCTTCTTCAACTACTATCACTACTACTTCATCTCTTACTTCTTGTTCTACTTCTTCTTCCTATTCTTCTCCTTCCTCTTTCTCTTTTCTTCCCTTTTTTTTCAAATTCTTCTTCTTCATCGTCCTCTTCTTCTTCTCACACTTCTTCTTCTTCTTCTTCATCTTCTTCTTCTTCATCTTCCACTTCTTCTACTACTTCTCCTTCTTCTTCTTCTTATACTTCTCCTTCTTCTTCTTCTTCTTCTTCTACTTCTTCTTCTTATTCTACTTTTTCTCATTCCCCCTCTTCTTCTTCTTCCACTTTTCTTTTTCTTCTCTTTTTCATCCAATTCTTCTTCTTTTCATTCTTTTTCTATATCTTTCTCTTCTACTTCCTCTTCTTCTTCTTCATCTCCTTTTTCTTCCTATTTTACTTCCTTTTCTTTTCTTCTCTTCTTCTTCTTCTTCTTCAACTTCTTCTTCTCTTCTTCTTCTACTACTATTACTACTTCTTCTCCTCCTTTTTCTTCCTCTTCTTCATCTTCTTCTTGATATTCTTCTTCTTCATTATCATCATCATCTTCTTCTTCTTATTCTTCTTCTTCTTGTTGTTCTTATTCTTCTTCTTCTTCTTCTTCTTCTCCTCCTCCTCCTCCTCCTCCTCCTTCTTCTTCTTTTCCTTCTTCTACTTCTTTTTCTTTTCCTTCTTCTTCTTCTCCTTCTTCTTCTTCTCCATCTTCTTCTTTGTGTTCTTCTTCTTCTTCTTCTTGATCTTGTTCTTCTTCACCTTCTTCTTAATCATTTTCTTCCTCTTCTTCCTCTTCTTCTTCTACTTCTTCTTCTTCTTCCTATTCTTTGCCTTCTTATTTTTCTTCTTCTTCTTCAACTTCGTTTTCTTTTTCTTCTTCTTCTTCTTCTTCTTCTTCCTCTTCTTCTTCTTGCACTTATTCTTCTCCTTTTTCTTCTTCTTAATCTCGTTCTTCTTCTTCTTCTTCTTCCTCTTCTTCTTTTGCTACAACTACTACTACTACTACTTCTTCTTCCCTACTTCATCTTTTTTTTGTTCTTCCTCTTCTTCTTCTTCTTCTTCTTGGACTTCTTCTTCTTCCTCTTCTTTCTCTTCTACTTCTTATTCTTCTTCTTCTTATTCGTCTTCTTCTTTTTCTTGCTCTCCTTTTCTTATTCTTATTATTATTCTGCTTCTTCTTATTCTTCTACTTCTTCTTCTTATCCTTTTTCTGCTTCTTCTTCCCCATCATCATCTTCTTCTTCTTCTTCTTCTTCTCATTCTTCTAGTTCTTCTCCTTGTTCTCCTTCTTCTTCTTCTTCTTCTTCTTCTTCTTCTTCTCCTTTTTCACCTTCTTCTTCTTCTTCTTCTCCTTCTTCTTCTTCTTCTTATTCTTCTTCTTCTACTTATTCTTCTTCTTTGTCTTCTTCTTCTTCTTCGTCGTCTTCTACCTCTTCTTCTTCTTCTTTCTTTTTCTTCCACTTCATCTTCTTGCTCTTGTTGTTCTTCTTCTTCTACTTATTATTTTTATTGTTATTATTATTGGAAGAAGAGTATGAAGAAGAAGAAGAAGAAGAAAAAGAGGAGGAAGAAGAAGAAGAAGAAGAAAAAGGAGGATGCATAGGAGGAGGAAAAGAAGGATAAGTAGAATAAGGAAAAGAAGGAGAAGAAGGAGAAGTAAAAGAAGGAGAATAAGAAGGGGAAGGAGAAGAAGAAGAAGAAGAAGAAGAGGAAGAAGAAGAAGAGATAGGAGAAGAAGAAGAAGAAGAAGAAAAACTAGAAGAAGAAGAAGTAGAAGAAGAAAAATACAAAGAAGAAAATGAAAAAGAAGAAGAAGAAGAAGAAGAAGAGGAAGAAGTGGAGGAAGAAGAAGAAGAAGAAGAAGAAGTAGAAAAAGTCAAAGAAGAAGAAGCGGAGGAGCAAAAAGAAGAGGAAGAAGAACAAGAAGAAGAAGAAGAAGAAGAAGAAGAGGAA
>JAIUJO010000726.1:7500-12500 GCA_023846275.1 Vanilla planifolia
AGAAGAAGAAGAAGAGGTGAAAAAGAAGAAGAAAGAGAAGAGGAAGAAGAAGAAGAAGATGACTAAGAAGAAGAAGAAGAAGAAGAGAGAAGAAGACGAAAAATAAAGAGAAGAAGTTGAAGGAGAAGAAGAAGAAGGAGAGGAAAAAGATGGAGGAGATGAAGAAGTAGACGAAGAAGAAGAAGAAGAAGAAGAAGAAAAAGAAGAAAAAGAAGAAGAAGAAGAAGAAGAAGAAGAAGAGGAAGAAGAAGACGAAGTAGAAGTAAAAGAAGAAGAAGAAGAAGAGAAAGAAGAAGAAGATGGAGAAATAGAAGGAGAAGAAGAAGTAGAAGAAGAAGAAGAAGAAGAAGAAGGAGAAGATTAAGAAGAAGGAAAAAAGGGAAGCAGAAGAAGAAGAAGAAGAAGACACAAAAGAAGAAGAAGAAGAAGAAGGAGAAGAAGAAGAAGAAGAAGAATTTGTGCAAAACCAAGAAGAAGAAGAAGAAAAAGGATAAAAGGAAGAAGGACAAGAAGAAGAAGAAGAAGAGGAAGAAGAAGAAGAAGAATGAAAAGAAGATGAAGATGAAGAAGAAGAATTAAAGGAAGATGAGGATGATGTAGAAGATGAAGATGAAGAAAGAGAAGATGAAGAAGATGAAGAAGGTGAAGATGAAGAAAAAGATGAAGAACAAGAAGAAGAAGAAGATGAACATGAATAAGTAAAATAAGAAGCAGAATAAGAAGAAGAAGAAGAAGAAGAAAAAGAAGGATTTGAAGTAATAGAGGTAGAAAAAGATGAAGAAGAAGCTGAAAAAGAAGAAGAAGAAGAAGAAGAAGAGGTGGAGGAGGAGGAAGAAGAAGAAGAAGAAGAAGAGAAAGAAGAAGAAGAAGGAGAAATAAAAGGAGGAGAAGAAGTAGTAGTAGCAGAAACAGAAGAAGAAGATGAAAAAGAAGAAGAAGATGAAGTAGAAGATGAAGAAGGAGAAGAAGGAGAAGATGAAGAAGAAGAAGAAGAAGAAGAAGCGAAAGAAGAAGAAGTTGAAGAAGTAGAAAAAGCAGAAGAAGAAGAAGAAGAAGAAGAAGAAGATGAAGAAGAAGAAGAAGGAGAAGATGAAGAATAACAACAAGATGAAGAAGAAGGAGGAGAAGAAGAAGAAGGACAAGAAGAAGTAGAAGAGGAATAGGAAGAAGAAGAATGAGAAGAAGAAGAATGAAAAAAAGATGAAGATGAAGAAGAAAAACTAGAAGAAGAAGGAGATGATGAATAAGGTTAAGTTGAAGAAGGAGAAGATGAAAAAGAAGAACAAGATGAAGATTAAGAACAAGATGAAGAAGAATAAGAATAAGAATAAGAAGAAGAATAAAATGAAGAAGAAGAAGAAGTTGAAGAAGAAAAAGAAGTACAGGAAGTAAAAGAGGAAGAAAAAGATGAAGAAGAATGTGAAGAAGAAGAAGAAGAAGAAGGAGAAGAAGAAAAGGAAGAAGAAGAAAAGAAGAATTAGAAGAAGATGGCGATGAAGCAGAAGAAGGAGAAGATGAAGAAGAAGAAGAAGGAGAAAAAGTAGAAGGAGAAGAAGAAGGTGAAGAAGAAGAAGGAGAAAAAGAAGAAGAAGAAGAAGAAGAAGAACAAGAACAAGAAGAAGAAGAGGAAGAAGAAGAAGAAGAAGGACAGGAAGAAGAAGAAGAAGAAGAAGAGGGAGGAGAAAAAGAGGATGAAGAAGAAGTAGATGAAGAAGAAGAAGAAGCAGAGGATTAAGAAGAAGAGGATGAAGAAGAAGAAGAAGAAGAAGAAGAAGAGGAAGAAGAAGAAGAAGAAGAAGAAGGAGAAGAGGAAGCAAATGGAAAAGAAAAGGAGGGGAAGATGAAGGAGGAGTAGGAGATGAAGAAGTAGAAGTAGAAGAAGAAGAAGAAGAAGAAGAAGAAGAAGGTGAAGAAGAGGAAGGAGAAGAAGAATAAGGAGATGAGGAAGAAGGAGAATAAGATGAATGACAAGAAGAAGAATAAAAAGAAGATGAAGATGAGAAGAAGAAGGAGAAGATGAAGTAGATGATGAAGAAGGGGAAGATAAAGAAGGTGAAGATAATGAAGTAGAAGAAGATGAAGATGAAGGAGAACAAAATGAACAAGAAGATGAAGAAGAGGATGAAGAAGAAGTCAAAGAAGAAGGAGGAGGAGGAGGAGGAGAAGAAGAAGAAGAAGTAAAACGTGAAGAAAAAGTAGAACAAGAAGGAGAAGGAGAAGAAGAAGAAGAAGAAGAAGAAGAAGGAGAAGATGAAGGAGTAGAAGGAGAAGAAGGAGAAGGAGGGGAAGAAGAAGGAAAGGGAGAAGAAGGCGAAAAAGAGGAAGGAGAAGAAAAAGATGGAGAAGAAGAAAAAGGAGAGGAAGTAGAAGGAGAAAAAGTATAATGAGAAGAAGGAGAGTAAAAAAAGATGAAGATGAGAAAGAAGAAGGAGAAGTAAAAGAAGATGCTGAAGAAGGGAAAGATGAGGAAGCAGAAGATGAAGCAGAGTAAGAAGATAAAGATGAACAAGAAGATGAAGAAGAAGAAGAACAAGAAGGAGGTCGAGGAGGATAAGATGAAGAAGAAGTAGAAGAAGAAGAAGAAGAAAGAGAAAAAGAAGAAGTAAAAGGTGAAGAAAAAAGAAGGAGTAGAAGAAGAAGAAAATGAAGAAGAAGAAAAAAAAAGGAGGAGAAGTAGAAAAAGGAGAAGAAGAAGAAGAAGAAGAAGAAGAAGATAAAAAAGGAGAAGAAGAAGAGGAAGAAGAAGAAGAAAATGAAGAAGAATAAGAGGAAGAAGAAGAAAAAGAAGGTGAAGAAGAAGCATAAGCAAAAGAAGAAGAAGATGAAGAGGAAGAAGAAGAAGGAGATGAAGGACAAGAAGAAGAAGAAGAAGAAGGAGAGCAAGTGGATGGAGAAGAAGAAGAAGAAGAAGGAGAAGAAAAAGAAGAAGAAGAGGAAGAGGAAGAAGAAGATGATGTAGAAGAAGAATAAAAATAAGAACAAGAAGAAGAAGAAGAAGAAGAAGTAATTGAAGAAGAAGAAGATGTAGAAGTAGAGGAAGAAGGAGAAGAAGAAGGAGAAGAAGAAGGAGAGGAAGAAGTGAGAGAAGAAGAAGAATGAGAAGAAGAAGAATAAAAAGAAGAAAAAGTTGAAGAAGAAGAAGGAGAAAAAGAAGGAGAAGATTTAGAAGGAGAAGATGAAGAAGGAGTAGATGATGAAGAAGAAGAAGATGAAGATGAAGAAGAACAAGATGAAGAAGAATTCGAAGAAGAAGATCATGAAGAAGTACAGAAGAAGAAGAAGAAGAAATAGAAGAAAAAAGAGAAGAAAAAGAATAAGAAGAAGAAGTAGAAGAAGAATAAGAATAAGAAGAAGAAGAAGAAGAAGAAGAAGAAAAAGAAAAAGAAGAATCAGAAACAAAAGAAAAAGAAGAAGAATAAGAAGGAGAAGAAGGACCAGAAGAAGAAGAAGAAGGAGAAGACGATGAAGAAGAAGAGGAATAAGAAGAAGAAGACAAAGAAGAAAAAGAAAATGAAGAAGCAGAAGAAGAAAATGAAGAAGAAGAGGAAGAAGAAGGGGAAGAAGAAGAGCAAGAAGAAGAAGAAGAAGAAGAATTAGAAGAAGAGGAAGAAAAAGAGGAAGAAGGAGAAGAAGAAGAAGAAGAAGAGAAAGGAGAAGAAAGAAGAAGAAGAAGAAGAAGAAGAAGAAGAAGAAGACGAAGAGGTAGAAGAAGAAGAAGAAGAAGAAGAAGAAGAAGAAGAAGAAGAAGAGGAAGAAGAGGAGGAAGAAGAAGAACAATAAGAAGAAGAGGAAGAGAAAGAAGAAGAAGAAGAAGAAGAAGAAGAATTAGTAGATGTAGAAGAAGAAGATGAAGAAGAAGAAGGAGAAGAAAGAGAAGAAGAAGAAATAAGTTAATAATAATAATAAAAAGATGAAGAAGGAGGAGGAGGAGAAGAAGAAGAAGAAGAAGAAGAAGAAGTAGAAAAAGAAGAAGCACAAGAAGAAGAAGAAGATGATGAGGTAAAAGAAGGGGAAGAAGAAGAAGGAGAAGAAGAAGATGAAGAAGAAGAAGAAGAGGAGGAAGAGGAAGTAGAAGAAGAAGAAGATTAAAAAGAAGAAGAAGAAGAAGAAGAAGGAGAAGAAGAAGGAGAACAAAGTTGAGGAAGAAGAAGGAGAAGGAGGAGAAAAGTCAGAGAAGAAGAACAAGGAGAAGAAGAAGAAGAAGGAGAGGAAGAAGTAGTAAAAGAAGAAGGATTTGATGAAGAAGAATAAAAAGAAGAAGGAAAAGAAGTTGAAGGAGAAGAAGAAAGAGAAGATGAAGAAGGAGAAGATGAAGATGGAGAATAAGAAGTAGTATAAGAAGAAGAAGAGGAAGGGGAAGAAGAAGATTAAGAAGAGGATGAAGAAGAAGATCAAGAAGAAGGAGAAAAATAAGTAGAAGAAGAAGAAGAAGAAGAAGAAGAAGAGGAAAAAGAAGAAGTAGAAGAAGAAGAAGATGAAGAAGAAGAAAAAGAAGAACAACAGGAAAAATAAGGAGTAAAAGAAGAAGAGGAAGTAAAAGAGGAAGAAAAAGAAGAAGAAGAAGGTTAAGAAGAAGAAGAAGAAGAAGAAGAAGAAAGAGAAGAAAAAAAAGAAGAAGAGGGAGAAGAAGAAGAAGAAGAAGAAGAAGAAAAAGAGAAGAAGAAGAAGAAGAAGAAGAAGAAGAAGATGATGATGATGATGATGATGATGATGAAGAAGGAGAATAAAGTGAAGGAGAAGAAGGAAAAGTAGAAGAAGGAGAAGAAGGAGTGGGAGAAGTTAAAAAAGGAGAAGAAAGTGATGAAAGAGAAGGAGAAGATGGATAATATAAAGAAGGGGAAGGAGAAGAAGAAGAATAAGAATAAGAATAAGAAGAAGAAGATGAATAAGAACAAGAATAAGAAGAAGAAGAAGAAGGAGCAGAAGAAGAAGAATAAGAAGTAAAAGAAGAAAAAGAAGAACAAGAAGAATTAGAATTAGAAGAAGGAGAAGAGGAAGAA
>JAIUJO010000726.1:25000-35000 GCA_023846275.1 Vanilla planifolia
AGAAGAAGAAGCAGAAGAAGAAAAGGAAGAAGTAGAAAAGGAAGAAGAAGAAGAAGAAGAAGAAGAGGAAGCATAAGTGCAAGAAAAAGAAGAAAAGAAGAAGAACAAGAAGTAGAAGAACAAGAAGAGGAAGAAGAAGAAAATGTGAGGGAAGAAGAAGAAAAAGAAAAAGGAGAAGATTGAGGACAAGACAGGAAAGAAGAAGAAGTAATAGTAGTAGAAGAAGAAGAAGATGATGAAGAAGAAGTAAAGGAAGAAGAAGAAGAAGAAGAAGAAGAACAAAAAGAAGAAGAAGAAAGGGTGGGAGAATAAGAAGAAGAAGAAGGAGGAGGAGAAGAAGAAGATGAAGAAGATGAAGTAGAAGAAGAAGAATAAGAAGAAGAAGTAGAAGAAGAAGAAGAAGAAGAAGAAGAAGAAGAAAAAGAATAAGGAAAAGAAGAAGAAGAAGAAGAAAAAGAAGAAGAAGAAAAACAAGAAGAAGAAAACGAAGAAGAAGAAGAAGTAGAAGAAGAAGATGAAGATGAAGAAGAAAAAGAAGAAGAATAAGAAGAAGAAGAAGAAGAAGAAGGAGAAGAAAAAAAAGGACAAGGAGGTAGAGAAGAAGAAGAAGAAGAAGATCATGAAAAAGAAGAAGAAGAAGAAGATGAAAAAGAAGAAGAAGAAGAAGAGGAAGAAGAAAGAGAAGGAGAAGAAGAAGAAGAAGAAGAAGCCAAAGAAGAAGAAGGAGAAGAAGAAGTAGAAGAAGATGATGATGAAGGGGAAAAAGAAGAAGGAGAAGAAGAAATAAAAGATGAAGAAGAAGGAAGAGGAGAAGGAGAAGAAGAAGAATAGTAGGAACAAGAAGAAGAAAATGAAAAAGAAGAAGAAGAAGAAGAAGAAGTGGAAGAAGAAGGAGGAGGAGTAAGAGGAGTAGGAGGAGAAGAAGAACAAAAAGCAGAAGATGATGATCATGAAGAAGAAGAAAATGAACAACAAGAAAAAATGAAGAAGGAGAAGAAGGAGAAGAAGAAGGAGAAGAAGGAGAAGAAGTAGAAAGACAAGTAGGAGAAGAAGAACGGGAAGGAGAACAAGAAGAAGAAGATGAAGAGAAATAGGAAGAAGAAGAAGAAGAAGAAGGATTATAGGATGAAGAAGAAGAAGAAGAAGGAGAAGAAGGATAAGAAGATGGAGAAGAAGGAGAAAGAGTAGAAGAAGAAGAAGGAGGAGGAGAAGAAGAAGTAGAAGGAGAAGGAGAAGAAGAAGAAGAATTAGTAAAATAAGAAGAAGAAGAAGAAGAAAAAGAAGATGACGAAGAAGTGCAAGAAGAAGAATAAGAAGAAGAAGAACAAGAAGAGGAAGGAGAACAAGAAGAGGAAGAAGAAGAAGGAGAAGAAGAAGTATAAGACGAAGAAGAAGCAAGAGAAGAAGAAGAAAGGGAAGAAGGAGAAGTAGGAGAAAAAGATGCAAAAGCTGAAGAAGAAGAAGAAGAAGAAGAACAACAACAACAACAAGAAGTAGAAGGAGAGCAATGAGAAAAAGAAGAAGGAGAAGAAGGGGAATAAGAATTAGGGGAAGAAGAACAAGTGGAAGGAGAAGAGGAAGGAGAAGAAGAAGTTGAACAAGGAGGAGGAGGAGAAAAAGAAGGTTAAGGGGGAGAACGAGAAGAAGAATAAGATAAAGATTACAAGAAGAGGAAGATGAAGAAGAAGAAGAAGAAAAAGAACAAGAAGAAGAAGAAGAAGAAGAAAGAGGAGTAGTAGGAGGAGGAGGAAATAGGATGAATAGAAAAAGAAGGACAAGAAGAAGAAGGAGAAGAAAGAGAAGGAAAAGAAGAAGAATAAGAACGGGAAGGATAAGAAGAAGAAGAAGAAGAAGAAGAGGAAGAAGTAGAAGAAGAAGAAAACAAGGAGAAGAAGGAGAAGGAGAAGAAGATGATGAAGAAGAAGAAGAGGAGGAAGAAGAGGAAGAAGTGGAGGAAGAAGCAGAGGAAGAAGAAGAAGAAGAAGAAGTGGAAGAAGAAGAAGAAGAACAATTGAAAGAAGTATAATAATCAGAAGAAGAAGGAGAAGGAGAAGAAGAAAGAGGAGGAGAAGAAGAAGGAGAAGAAGGAGAAGAATTAGAAGATGGAGATGGAAGAGAAGAAGAAGAAGACATGGAAGAAGAAGTCATGCAAGAACTAATAGTAGTAGAAGAAGAAGAAGAGGAAGAAGAAGAAGAAGAAGAAGAAGAAGAGGAAGAAGAAGAAGAAGAAGATGAAGAGGGCGAAAAAGTAGAAGTAGAAGAAGTAGAAAAGGAAGAATAAGAAGAAGGAGGAGAAGGAGTAGAAGAGGAAGGAAAAAAGAATAAGGAGAAGAAGGAGAAGGAGAAGAAGAAGAAGAAGAAGAAGAAGAAGAAGAATTAGAAGAAGAAGAAAGAGGTGGAGGAGAAGGAGTAGAAGATAAATAACAAGAAGAAGATGAAAAAGGAGAAGCAGAAGAAGTCAAAGAAGTATATGAAGAAGAAAAGGTAGAAGAAGAAGATTAAGAAGAAGAACAAGAAAAGAAGAAGAAGAAGAAGAGAAGAAGAAGAAGATGAAGAAGAAAAAGAAGAGGAATAAGAAGATGAAGAAGAAGAAAAATAAAAAGAATAAGAAGGATTAGAAGTTGAGTAAGAAGAAGAAGAAGAAAAGGAAGAATTAGAAGAAGAAGTTGAAAAAGGAGGAAGAGGAAAAGAAGGACAAGAAGCAAAAGGAAAGGAAGGAGAAGAACAAGAAGTAAAAGAAGGAGAATGAGAAGGGGAAGGAGAAGAGGAAGAAGAAGAAGAAGAAGAAAAAGAAGAAGTAGAAGAAGAAGAAATGATAGGAGAGAAGAAGAAGAAGAGGAAAAACAACAAGAAGAAGTAGAAGAAGAAAAAGAAGAAGAAGAAGATGAAGAAGAAGTAGAAGAATAAGAAGAAGAAGGATAAGGAAGAGAAGAAGACAGAAAAATAGGAAGAAGAAGAAGAAGGAGAAGTAATAGTAGTAGAAGAAGAAGTAGGAGAATATGGAAGAGCCACAAGGAGACAAAGAAGAAGAAGAAGAAGAAGAAGAAGAAGAAGAAGAAGAAGAAGGAGAAGTAGAAGGAGAAGGAGAAGGTGAAGAAGAAGAAGAGGGAGAAGAAGAAGGAGAAGAAGAAGAAGAAGAAGATGAAGAAGAAGAAAGAGAAGAAGGTGAGGGAGAAAAGTAAAAAAAGGAGAAGAAAGTGATGGAATAGAAGGAGAAGATGGATAAGATATAGAAGGGGAAGGTGAAGTAGAAGAATAAGAATAAAAATAAGAAGAAGAAGATGAATAAGAACAAGAATAAGAAGAAGAAGAAGGAGCAGAAGAAGAAGACATTGAAGAAGAGGAAGAGGAAGAAGAAGAAGAAGTAGTAGTAGATGAAGAAGAAGAAGAAGAAGAAGTAGGAGAAGAAGAAGAAGAAGAAGAAGGAGAAGAAGAAGAAGAAAAAGGAGAAGAAGAAGATGATGAAGAAGAAGAAGAAGAAGCAAAAGAAGAAGAAGAAGAAGAAGAAGAACAAGTAGAAGAAGAAGAGGAAAAAGGAAAAGAAGGAGAGGAAGAAGGTCATGAAGAAGTAGGAGAAGGAGAAGAAGGAGTGGAAGAAGAAGGAGAAGAAGAACAAGGATGGGAAGAAGAATAAGGGAAAGATAATGAAGGAGAAGAAGAAAAAATGATGATGAACCTGAAGAAGTAGAAAATGAAGAAGAGGATGAAGGAGAATAAGATGAAGAAGAAGAAGAAGATGAATAAGCTGAAGAAAAGAGAGATGAAGAAGATGAAGAAGAAGATGAAGGAGATGAAGAAGAAGAAGAAGAAGAAAAAGAAGAGGAAGTAGAAAGGGAATAAGGAGGAGGAGAAGAAGAAGAGGAACAAGAACAAGAAGAAGAAGTAGAAGAAGAAATTGAAGAAGAAGAGGAGGAAAGGAAGGAGAAGTAGGAGAAGAAGGAGAAGAATAAAAGAAAAAGAAGTAGAAGAAGAGTGGAACGAGAAGAAGAAGAAAAAGTAGTAGAAGAAGAAGAAGGAGAAGAAGAAGAAGAAGATGAAAAAAAAGAAGAAGGAAAGAATGAAAAAAAGAAGTAGAAGAAGGTGGAGGAGAAGAAGAAGAAAGAGAAGTAGACGACGAAGAAGAAGAAGCACAAGAAGAAGGAGAAGAAGAAGTAAAAGAAAAAGAAGAAGAAGAATAAGAATAAGAAGAAGAAGGAGAAGAAGAAGAAGAAGTTGAAGAAGAGGAAGAAGAAGAACAACATTACAAAGAAGGGGAAGAAAAAGAAGATGATGATGAAGAGGAGGAAGAAGAAGAAGATAAAGAAGAGGAAGAAGAAGAAGAAAAAAAAAGAAGTATAAGAAAAGATGAAGAAAAAGAGGAAGAACAAGAAGGAGAAGAAAAAGAAGAAGAAAGACATGAAGAAGGAGGAGAAGAAGAAGAAGAGAAAGAAGAAGAAGAAGGGGAAGAAGAAGGAGAGGAAGAAGAAGAAGAAGAAGAAGGAGAAAAGGATCGAGAAGAACAACAAGAAGAAGCAGACAAAGATCAAGAACTATTAGAAGGAGAAGAAGAAGACGAAGAAGAAGAAGAAAATGTACAAGAAGAAGATGACAATGATGATGATGATGATGATGATGATGATGATGATGATGAAGATGAAGATGAAGAAGCAGAATAAGTAGAAGAAGCCGAATAAGTAGAAGAAATAGAAGAAAAAAAAAGAAAAAGTGGGAGAAGAAGAAGAGAGAGAAGAAGGAGAAGAAGTAGAAGATGAAGAAAAAGAAATTGGTGAAGAAGTAGTAGTAGTAGTTGGAGAAGTAGAAGAAGAAGAAAAACAAGAAGTGGAAGAAGGAGAAGAAGAAGAAGAAGAAGAAGAAAAAGCTGAAGAAGACGAAGAGGAAAATGAAGATGAAGAAGAACAAGAAGAGGAAGAAGAAAAAGAAGAAGAAGGACAAGAAGAAGAAGATGAAGAAAGAGAAGAAGATGAAGAAGAATTACAAGATGAAGAAGAAGAAGAAGACAAAGAAGAAGAAGAAGTGGAAGAAGAAGAAGAAGAAACAGAAGAAGAGGGAGAAGAAAGAGAAGAAGGACAAGAAGAAGAAGACGAAGAAAAAGGGGGAGAAGGAGTAGAAGGTGAAGAAGGGGAAGGAGCAGGAGAAAATAGAGAAGAAGAAGAAGGGGGAGGAGAAGAAGAAGAAGATGAATTATAGTAGTTATAGAAGAAGAAGAAGAAGAATTTGAAGAAGAAAAATAGGTAGTAGAAGAAGAAGAGGAAGAGAATGAAGAAGAAGAAGAACAAGAATAATAAGAAGAAGAATAAGAAGAGATAGAAGAAGAAGACATGGAAGAAGAAGAAGAAGAAAAAGTAGAGGAAGAAGAACAGGAAGTGGAAGAAGAAGAAGAAGAAGAAAAAGGAGGAGTAGAAGATGAAGAAGTAAAAGAAGGAGGAGGAGGAGGAGGAGGAGGAAAAGGAGAAGAAGATAAACAAGAAGAAGAAGGAGAAGAAGAAGAAGAAGAAAAATGAGAAGAAGTAGTAGTAGAAGAAGAAGAAGAAGAAGAAGTAGTAGTAATGGTGGTAGTAGTAGTTGTAGAAGAAGAAGAAGAAGAAGAAGAAAAAGAAGCAGAAGAAGAAGAAGAAAAAGAATAAGAATCAGGAGAAGAAGAAGGAGGAGAAGAAGAAGAAGAGGAAGAAGAAGAAGAATTAGAAAAAGAAGAAAAGGAAGAATATAAAGAAGAAGAGGACGAGGAAGAAGAAGAAGATGTAGAAGTAGGAGTAGGCGGAGGAGGAGCAGGAGAAGAAGAAAAAGAAGAAGAAGAAGGTGATGAAGAAGAAGAAGAAGAGGAAGAGGAGGAAGAAGAAGAAGTAGAAGAAGGAAAAGATGAAGTAGATGAAGAAGTACAATAATAATAATAACAATAATCAAAATAATAAGAAGAAGACATAGAAGAAGAACTAGAAGAAGAAGAAGGAGGAGGAGGAAAAGGAGGAGAAGAAGAAGGAGAAGAGGGAGACAAAGGAGAAGAAGGAGAAGAGGGAGACGAAGGAGAAGAAGGAGAAGGAAAAGTAGGAGAAGTAGAAGAAGGGGAAGGAGAAGAAGAAGAAGAGGAAGAAAAAGTAGTAGAAGAAGAAGAAGGAGAAGAAGAAGAAGAAGAAGAAGAAATAGAAGAAGTAGAAGAAGAAGGAGTAGAAGGAGCAGTGGGAGAAGAAAAGAAGAAGGTCAAGAGGAAGAACAAGAAGGAGAAGAAGGAGAAGGAGGAGAAAAAGAAGAAGAAGAAGGAGAAGGAGAAGATGGAGAAGAAGAAGATGGAGAAAGGGAAGAAGAAGAATAAGTAGAAGAACAAGATGAAGAAGGAGAAGAAGAAGAGGTAGAATAAGAAGTAGACGAAGAAGAAGAAGAAGAAGAAGAAGAAGAAAAAGAAGGTGAACAAGAAGCAGAAGAAGAAGAAGAAGAAGAAGATGAAGAAGAAGAAGAAGAAGAGGACAAAGAAGAAGAAGAAGAACAAGAAGAAGAAAAAGAAGAAGAAGAAGGAGAAGAAGATGAAGAAATGAAGAGGAAGACAAAGAAGAATTACAAGAAGAAGAAGAAGATGAATAATAATAATAATAATAAGAAAGAAGAAGAAGAAGAAGAAGAAGAAGAAGAAAGGTGAAGAAGAAGAAGAAGAACAAGAAGATGATGATGACGATGACGATGAAGAAGAAGAAGAAGAAGAAGAAGAAAAGGAAGAAGATGAAGAAGAAGAAGAAGAAGAATAAGAATAAGAAGAACAAGAAGACGAAGAAGATGAGAAAGAAGAACAAGAAGTGGAAGAAGTAACTAGAAAGAAAGTAGTTTGATGGATCCTGCATTTGTTGAAGAAGTAATTGAAAAGATCAAAACTATTCAAGAAAAAATGAAAGTAGCCCTGTATAGACAAACGAAATACTATGATGTCAAACATTGAATTATAGAATTTCAAGAGGGGGAGCATGTATTTATTAAAGTAAGTCCAACAAAAGGTATCATAAGGTTTAGAAGGGCAGGAAAATTAAAATCGAAAGTCATTGGTCCTTTTCAAATACTAGAAAGGGTTGGACAAGTGGCATATCGGCTTACTTTACCTCTTCAATTGGTAGGAGTATATAATATTTTCCATGTCTCAGTTTTTAGGAGATATATTTTAGATCCCTCCCATGTGATGAGCTACATGGATCTAGATGTAGAAATTAAGAAAGATTTGATTTATCAAGAAACACAAGTGATGATCATTTATCAACAAGAGAAAAGGATAAGAAACAAAGTTATTCCCATGGTTAAAGTATTATGGCATGGTCAAATAGAAAAAGAAACTACATGGGAAGTAGAGACAGACATGATCACTCAGTACCCAGAGCTGTTCTAAATTTTCAGATAAACTTTTTGAAAGGAGGAAAGATTGTAATAGCCTTAGTTTTTCCTTTATTTAGTTTTTAGAGAAAGAGCTTTTTGAAATGAATCCAATGGTGCTTAGTTTATAATTTTCAGAGTTCTAAAGAATACATCATGAATTTTTAAAGATCTAGGATAATTTTGTAATGTGGAGGATAGATTTGTAATTTTTTAATTGTTGACGTAGTTCAAATGCATTTTGGTAGAAGGTATATTTGTAATTTGTAAAAGTTGTTGGCTGCTCTTTGTATATGTGCAATTTTAAGAATTTTGACGCATGTTTATCTCTCCAGGCAGAGAATAGATGCACAAATAACGAATTTAGAGGGGGTTTTATGCAAAACTAGCTGGTTCGCGAGGCTTCTACAGTCGGTTTAGCGGTGGGTATAAAAACGAACCAAACTACATTTGGAAAGCACTTCGATGAAAAACTGCAACAGTAGAGAGATTACCAGAGTGCGAAGTTTTGCTTAAACATGACTGAGGCGAGAATTCCAGAAGTACGAGATTCTGATAGTTGCCACTAAGCTTTTCAAGAAATTTTTGACAAGCAATAGTGATGGCCAGCGAGGATTCCATAAGGCAAGAAATGTTAATTTCTTCATCGTCGGGTTGGGTAAGGTTCCAGTGAGAGGCAGAGTCCAAAAAGGGGTCGACTGATCGGCTGCAGACGCACAAGATCTCAAATTTCATTAGTGAAATATCTCGATTCCTCGGGATGCACCGAAGAGAGAGAGAGATAGGAAACCAATTTAAGCTTTGGACTGGGTCTCGTTGCTGAACCGGGCACATTGAGCACGGCCGGTCCACGTCGATGGAAAGCCAGTGAGAAAAGAAATAGCATAAATTAAGGAAATTTTGTGATTTTTTTGAACCGTTTAGGAACAGCTTTTAGAAACAATTTTTGCTAATAAGCATATTTTAAATTGATTATTTTTACATTTATGAGCTTGTAGGACATCAAGATGAATAAGAAGTGGGCAATGAAAATTGTACATCAAAGTCAGGTAGATAAATTCCTAACCCTGTGATGTAGTATATTGTTATGTGTTTTTACATGTTTTTCTTACTGTCATATGATATTTTGGTTGTTGCATATATTATACATTAATATTGTTGCATATGGTAAAGAAAGAAACAATATGATACAATATGCTAAATTTAAAAAAAGGAAGAAGCAATATGGAATGAAAGATCTTTTGATATGGTATAATTATCTGGATTGATGTTTGGAAAATGGCAAATAAAAATAGGATTCCAACAAAACATTATCCTCACCACTAGGCCCAGCATGTGTTGCAAGGTATTAATCTTCGGATCAGATATCTGCCTAGTGTTATATGTTATATGCTATGACTCCATGATCATTTACACCAGGCCCATCATGTGTTGCAGGGTATGGTACCATACCTGCCTAGTGGCACTAGGCCTAGCATGTGTAGCAGGGTATCAATCTTTACATCAGAAATCTACCTAATGTTATGTGTTTGGTTGGATGTCGGCTGGAGGTCATTTATTGATGATGATTGGGTCTAGAGGATAAAGCATCAAAGGAAATTAGACCCAGTAATAATACACCTATATAAGGAACTGGCATCTCTTTATGGTTTTTCGTTTGGCATTACCTTATATATGACATCTTGTGTGAATATAGTTTTATGTATATGATTTATCTTCACTGCATATGGTATGCCTTTTCATTTAATATCTCTTACATATTTGGTTATCCATTATGGATTTATCAAATGAGATATGTAAAATCTCATTTAGTACTTACATCACAGGTCATACATCCTACGTGTCCAAAAGATGATGCTACAGGACAGCTCTTTCCAATAGATAAAGGAGAAAAGGAAGGGTTTTGTATTAGTAAATTTTTTTAAAAACATGTGTTGTTTGTATATATTTTGGATTTTGGAGTTAGTTTTTGTCTTACTGTCGGGTCCCTAACATGGGTTTTGTTTTTTTTCCTCACTTAGATATTTTATCTCACGACTCTAATGTTAATTTTGTTATGTAATGGTACTTGACGTATGTGGGACTTGACAAGAAGGAGAAGAAGAAGAAGAAGAAAAACGTGAAAAAGAAGAAGAAAAGAAATACGAAGAAGAAGGAGAAGACCAAGGAGGAGAAAAAGGACAAGATGACGAAGAAGAAGTAAAAGGAGAAGAAGAAGGAAAAGAAGTAGTAGTAGCAATAGTAGTAGAAGAAGAAGATGATGATGAAGAAGAAGAAGAAAAAGAAGAAGAAAAGGAAGAAGTAGAAGAAGAAGAAGAAGAAGAGGAAAAATTAGAAGAAGAAGAAGTTGAAGAGGAAGAAGAATAAAAAAAAGAAGAAGAAGAAGATAAAGAAGAAGCGAACGATGGTGTAGAATAAGAAGAAGAAGAAGAAGATGAAGGAGGAGGAAGAGGAGAAGAAGAAGAAGAAGAAGAAGAAGAAGAAGAAGAAGGAGAAGAATGAGAAGATGAAGAAGGAGAAGAAGCGGAAGTAGAGGTTTAAAAAGAAGAATAAAAAGAAGGAGAAGAGGATTGAGAAAAAAGAAGAAGGAGAAGGAGGGGAAATAGAAGAAGAAAGAGAAGAAGAATAAGGAGAAGAAGAAGAACTAAAAGATGAA
>JAIUJO010000726.1:45000-47500 GCA_023846275.1 Vanilla planifolia
CAAGAAGGAGAGAAAAGAAGAAGTAGAAGAAAAAGAAGACGAGGAAGTAGATTACGAAGTAGTAATAGAAAAAGAAGAAGAACAAGAACAAGAACAAGAAGAAGCAGAAGATAGAGAAGAAGAAGAAGGAGAAGTAGAAGAAGTAATAGGTGAAGAAGAAGGAGAAGAAGAAGAAAAAGTGGAAGAAGGAGGAGGAGAAGAAGAAGGAGAAGGTGAAGAAGGGGAAGATGATGAAGGCAAAGTAAAAGAACAAGAAGAAGTTGAAGAAGAAGAAGATGATGATGCTAAAGAAGAAGGAGGAGAAGAAGAAGAAGACGATGAAGGAGAAGGAGAAGAAGAAGGAGAAGAAGAAGGAGTAGAACGAGAAGGATAAGATGGAGAAGAATAAAAAGGGGAAGGAGGAGGAGGTGGAGAAGGAGAAGAAGAAGAAGTGGATGAAGTAGAAGAAGAAGAGGAAGAAGAAGAAAAAGAAGAAGGAGAAGAATAAGAAGCGAAAGAAGTTGAAGAAGAGGGAGATGAAGAAGAAGAAGAGCAAGAAGAAGAAGAAGAAGTTGAAGAGGGAGAAGAAGAAGAAGAAGAAGAAGAGGAAGAAGGATAAGAAGAAGAAGAAGAATAATAATAAGAAGTACAAGAGGAATTAGAAGAGGAAGAAGAAGAAGGAGAAGAAGAAGTACGAGTGGAAGTAGAAGAGAAAGAAATAGAAGAAGAAGAAGAAGAAAAAGGAGAAGAAGAAGAAGAAAGAGAGGAGGAGGAGGAAGAAGAAGAAGAAGAAGAAGAAGTATATGAATAAAAAGAAGAAGAAGAAGAAGAAGAAGAAGAAGAACCACTAGAGGAAGTAGAAGAACAATAAAAAGAAGAAGAAGAAGAAGAAGAGAGAGAGGAAGAGGGAGAAGAAGAAGAAGAAGGAGAAGAAGAATAAGAAGAAGATGGAGAAGAACAAGAAGATGAAGAAGAAGAAGATGATGATGATGATGAATTAGAAGAAGAAGAAGAAGAAGAAGAAGAAGAAGAAGAAGAAGGTGAAGGAGAAGTAGAAGAATTAGAAGAAGATGATGAAGAAGAAGAAGAACAAGAACAAGAATAAGAAGAAGAACAAAAACTAGAAGACGAAGAAGTGGAAGAAGATGAAGAAGCAAAAACAGAAGAAGAAGTTGATGAAGAAGAAGAAGGAGAAGAAGGAGATGAAGGCGAAGAAGGAGAAGAAGTGGAAAAAGAATTAGGAAAAGAACAAGAAGAAGAGGAAGGAGAAGGAAAAGGAGGAGAAGAGGAAGGCAAATGGAGAAGGAGAAGGTAAAGAAGAAGAAGAATTAGTAGTGGAAGAAGAAGAAGAAGATGAAGAGGATGTAGAAGAAGTAGTAGTAGAAGGATAAAAAGAAGAAGAATAATAAGAAGAAGAAGATGATGATGATGAAGTAAAAGAAGAACAAGAAGAAGAAGAAAAGGAAGAGTAAGAAGAAGAAAATGAAGGGAATGAAGAAGAAGAAGAAGAAAAGAAGAAGTAAAAGAAGAAGAAGAAGATGAAGAAGTAGTAGTAGAGAAGAAGAAGAAGAAGACGAAAAGAAAGAAGAGGAAGTTGAAGAAGTAGAAGAACTAGAAGAAGGAGGAGAAGAAGAACAAGTTAAAGAAGAGGCAGAAGAAGATGAAGGAGGAGGAGAAGAAGAAGAATAATAATAATAATCATAATAATAATAATAATAATAAGTAGAAGAGGGAGAGGAAGAAGAAGAAGAGGAAGAAGAATAAGAAGAATAAGAAGAATAAGAAGAAGAAGAAGAAGTACTAGAGGAAGAAGAAGAGGAAGAAAATTAGGAGAAGAAGAAGTAGAATAAGAAAGGGAGGTGGACGAAGAAGAAGAAGGAGGAGAAGAAGTAGAAGAAGAAGACGAAGAAGAAAAAGAAGAAGTAGAAGAAGAAGTGGTATAAGTAGAAGAAGAAGCAGCAGAAGAAGAAGAAGTAGAAGTAGAAGGCGAAGAAGAAGAAGATCGAGAAGAATATGAAGGAAAAGAACAAGAAGAAGAAGAAGGGGAAGAAAGACAAGGACAAGAGGAAGGTAATGGGGAAGAAGATGAAGAAAAGAAGAAGAAGAAGAAGAAGAAGAAGAAGAACATGTAGAAGAAGGAGAAGAAGAAGAAGAAGATGTAGAAGTAGTACTAGTAGAAGAAGAGGAGGAAAAAGAAGAGTAGAAGAAGAAGAAGAAGAAGTAGAAGCAAAAGACGAACAAGAAGAAGGAAAAGACGAAGAGTAAGAAGAAGAGGAGGAAGAAGAGGAAGATAAAGGAAATGTAGAAGAAGAAGAAGAAAATGAAGAAAAAGAAGAACAAGAAAAAGAAGAAGTAGACGAAGAAGAAGAAGAAGAAGTACTAAAAGAAGAAGAAGATGATGATGATGAAGAAAAGGAAGAAGATGAAATAAAAGAAGCAGAAGAAGTAGAAGAAGGGGGAGAAGAAAATCAAGATGAAGAAGAAGGAGAGATAGAAGAAAAAGAAGAAGAAGAAGAAAAAG
>JAIUJO010000726.1:57500-62500 GCA_023846275.1 Vanilla planifolia
AAGAAGAAGAAGAAGAAGAATAAAAATAATAAAAAAAAGAAGAAGGAGAAGAAAATGAAGAAGAAGTAGAAGAAGAAGAAGAAAAAGAATAAGTTGAAGAAGAAGAAGAGAAAGAAGAATGGGAAGAAGAAGAAGTAGAAGAAGAAGAAGAAGAAGAAGTTGAAGAAGGAAGAAGTAATAGTAGAAGAAGAAGAAGTAGAAGAAGATGATGATGAAGAAGAGGAAGATGGTAATGATGAAGAAGTAGGTGAAGATTAAGAAGATGAAGAAGATGAAGATGATGAAGAAGAAGAAGAGTAAGAGGAAGAAGAAGAAGAAGAAGAAGGTGAAGAGGAAGCAAAAGAAGAAGAAGAAAGAGAAGAAAAAGAACAAGAAGAAAAACTAGATGAAGAAGTAGTAGTAAAAGAAGAGGAAGAAGAAGTAGAAGAAGAAGAAGAAGTAGAATAAGAACAAGAAAAGGAAGAAGAACAAGAAGAAGAAGAAAAAAAAAGCAAGTTGAAGAGAAAGAAGAAGCGAGAGAAGAAGAGGAAGAAGAAGAAGAAGATGATGAAGAAGAGGAAGAGGAAGAAGAAGAAGAAGATGCAAAGGAAGAAGAAGAAAAAGAAGAAGAGGGAGAAGAAGGAGGAGCAGATGGAGGAGTAGAAGAAAGAGAAAAGAAGAAGAGAAGAACAAGAAGAAGAAGAGGAAGAAGAAGATGAAGAAGAGGAAGTCGTAGAAGAAGAAGAAGAAGAAGAAGATGAAGAGGAAGCAGAAGAAGAACAAGGAGAAGAAGAAGAAGAAGAAAAAGAAGAAGAAAAAAATTAGAAGAAGAAGAAATAATAGAAGAAGAAGAAGAAGAAGAAGTAAAATAAGAACAAGAAAAGGAAGAAGTAGAAGAAGATGAAGAAAAAGAAAAGGAAGAAGTAGGGAAAGAAGAAGAGGGAGAAGAAGAGGAAGAAGGAGAAGAAGTTGAAGAAGAGGAAGAAGAAGAAGAAGAAAAAGAAGATGCAAAGGAAGAAGAAGAAAAAGAAGAAGAAAAGGGAGAAGAGGGAGGACCAGAATGAGAAGAATCAGGAATAGAAGAAAGAGAAAAGAAGAATTGAAGAAGAAGAAGTAGAGGTAGAAGAAGATGAAGAAGAGGAAGAATTAGAAGATGAAAAAGAAGAAGAAGCAGAGGAACAAGAAGAAGAAGAGGTGGAAGAAAAGGAAGAAGAAGAAGTAGAAGAAGGGAAGGAAGAAGAAGAAGAAGAAAAAGAAGAAGAAGAAGAAGAAAAAGTACAAGAAGAAGAAGAAGAAGTAGAAGAAGAGGAAGTAGTAGTAGTATTAATAGAAGAAGAAGAGCAAGAAGAAGAAGAAGAAGAAGAAGAAGAAGAAGAAGAAGTTTAAGAAGAAGATGTGGAAGAAGAAAAAGAAGAAGAAGAAAAATAAGAAGAAGAAGAAGAAGAAAATGATGAAGAAGAAGAAGAAGAAAAAGAAAAAGAAGAAGAAGAAGATGAAGTAGAAGAAGCTGAAAAGGAAGCAAAAGAAGAAGAAGAAGAAGAAGAAGAAGCTGAAGAGGAAGCATAAGAAGAAAAAGAAGAAGAAGAAGAAGAAGAAGAAAAAGAAGATGAAGAAGAATAAGGAGAAGAAGAAGTAGAAGAAGAACAAGAAAAATAAATAGCAGAGGAAGAAAAGAAGAAGTGGATGAAGAAGAGGAAGAAGAAGAAGAACAAGAAGAAGAAGAAGAGGAAGAAAAAGAAGAAGAAGAAGAAGCAGAAGAAGAAGATGTAAAACAAGAAAAAGAAGAAGTAGAAGAGTTAGAAGGAGGAGCAGATGGAGAAGAAGAAGGGGTATTAGATAGACAAAAGAAGAAGAAGAAGAAGAAGAAGTAGGAGAAGAAGAAGTAGTAGTAGTAAAAGAAGAAGAAGAAGAAGAAGGGGAAGAAGAAGAAGAAGAAGAGGAAGAAGTAGAAGAAGAAGAAAAAGATAATGATTAAGAAGAAGAAGAAGATGAAGAAGAAGAAGAAGATGAAAAAGAAGAGGAAGAAGCAGAGGAAGAAGATGAAGAAGCGCTGGAAATAAAGGAAGAAGAAGAAGAAGAAGAGATGGAAGATAAAGAAGAGGAAGAAGAAGAGGAAGAAGAAGAAGAAGAAGAGGAAGAAAAAGAAGTAGAAGTTGAAGAAGAAGAAAAAGAAGAAGAAGAAGAAGACGAGGTAGTTGTAGTATTTATATTAGCAGTACAAGAAGAAGAGGAAGAGGGAGTAGAGGAAGAATTGAAAGAAGAAGAAGAGCAACAACAAGAAGATGAAGAAGATGAAGAAGATGAAGAAGAAGAAGCAGAAGAAGATGAGGAAGCAGAATAAGTAGAAGTAGAAAAAAGTGATGATGAGGAAGAAGAAGATGATGAAGAAGAAAAAGAAGAAGAAGAAGAGATAGAAGAAGAAGAAAAAAAGGAAGAAGAAGAAGAAGAAATTGAAGAAGAAGGAGAAGAAGAAGATGAAGAAAAAGGAGAAGAAGGAGAAGAAGGAGAAGAAGAAGATGTAGTAGAAGAAGGAGAAAATTAATTAGAAGTGGAAGAAGAGGAAGGTAACAAAGAAGAATAGGAAGAAGAGGAAGAAGAAGAAGAAGAAGAGAAAGAAAAAAAAGAGGAAGAAGAAGAAGAATAAGATGACAAAGGTGAAAAAGAAGAGGAAGAAGAAGAAAAAGTAGTAGTAGCAATAGAGGAAGAAGAAGATGAAGAAGATGAAGAGGAAGAAGAAGAAGATACAGTGGAAGAAGAGGAAAAAGAATAAGAAGAAGAAGATAATGAAAAAGTGGTAGGGGAAGTGGAGGAAATAGAAGAAGAAAAAAAGAAGAAAAGGAGTAATAAGAAGATTGAAAAGAAGAAGAAGAAGAAGAACAACAAGAAGAAGTAGAAGAAGGAGAACAAGATGCAGAAAAAGTAGTAGGAAAAGAAGCAAAAGAAGAAGAAGGAGACAAAGAAGGACAAGAAGGACAAGAAGGAGATGATGGAGAAGAAGAAGTAGTAGATGGAGAGAAACAAGAAGAAGAAGAAGAAGAAGAAGACGAAAAAGAAGCTGAAGAAGAAGTAGAAGAAGAAGAGGAACAAGAAGACAAAGAAGAGGAGGTCAAGAAGAAGAAGAAGAACAAGAAGAAGAAGAAGAACAAGAAGTGGAAGAAGAAGAAGAAGTATAAGAAAAGAAGAAGAAGAAGAAGAAGAAGAAGAAGAAGAAGAAGAAAAAGAAGAAGAAGAAGAAGAAGAAATGAAGAAGTAGAAGAAGAGGTAGTAAAAGAAGAATAAGAATAAGTAGAAGAAGAAAATGGTGATCTTGATGAAGAAGAATAAGTTGAAGAAGAAGAAGAATAGGAAGAAGAACACATAGAAGAAAAGAAGAAGAAGAAGAAGAAGAAGAAGAGGTAGAATAAGTAGAACATAGAGAAGATTATGAAGAAGGAGAAGAAGAATAAGAAGAAGAAGGCAAAGAAAGAGAAGAAGAAGTAGAAGGATAAAGAAGAAGAAGAAGAAGAACAATAAGAATAAAAATAAGAAGAAGATGAAGAAGGAAAATAAGGAGAAGAAGGAGAAGGAGAAAGAGAAGGAGTAGAGAAAGAAGAAGAAGAAGAAGATGTTGATGAAGAAGAAAAAGAACAAGAAAAATAAGGAAAAAAAAAGAAGAAGGAGAAGAAGGTGAAGATGATAAAGGAGAAGAAGAAGAAATAGAAGAAGAAGAAAACTAGAAGAAGAAGAAGAAGAAGAAAAAAAAAGAAGAACATGAAGAGGTAAAGGAAGTAGTAGAAGAAGAAGAAGAAGAAGAAGAGGAAGAGAAAGAAGGAGAAGAACAAGAAGAAGATGAAGAAGAAGAAGAAAAAGAATAAAAAGAAGAATAAGAACAAGAAGAAGATGAAGAAAATGAAGAAGAAGTAGAAGAAGAAGATGAGGATAAAAAAAGAAAGGAAGAAGAGGGTGAAAAAGAGGAAGAGAAAATGAAGAAAAAAAAAGAGAAAGAAGAAAGGAAGTGGAAAAAGACGAATAAGAGGATGAGGAAGAAGAAGAAGAAGAAGAAGAAGCAGAAGAAGAAGAAGCATAAAAATAATTAATGGAAGAAGAAGTAGTTGTAACAGTAGAAAAAGAAGAAGAAAAATATGATGATGATGATTATGATAATGATGAAGGATTAGAAGGAGAAGAAGAAGAATAAGAAGAAGGAGAAGAAAAAGAAGAAGAAGAAGAAGAAAAGGAAGAAGAGGAGGAATTAGAAGAAGAAGAAGAACAAGAAAAAGAAGATGAAGAAGATGATGAAGAAGATGAAGAAGAAGAGGAAGAAGAAGAAGAAGAAGAAGAAGATGATGAAGAAGAAGAAGAAAAGGAAGAAGAAGGACAAGCAGGAGAAGAAGGAGTAGGAGGAGAAGAAGAAGAAAAAGAAGTAGAAGAATAAGAAAAAGTGGAAGAAGAGGAAGGAGAAGAAGAAGAAGAAGAAGAAGAACAAAAGGAGGAAGAAAAAGAAGTAGAGGAAAAAGTAGACGAAGAAGAAGAAGAGGATGAAGAAGACGAAGAAGATGAAAAAAAGAAGAAGAAGAATGAGAAGAAAAAGAAAATGAAGAAGAAGAAGAAGAAAAAGAAGAAAAAGAACATGAAAAAGAAGAAGATGAACAAGAAGTGCAAGAAGAAGGGGAAAAAGAATAAGAAGTGGAAGAAGAAATAGAAGAGGAGGAAGCAAAGGAAGAAGAAGAAAAAGTGGAAGAAAAAGAAGAAGAAGAAGAAGAACAAGAAGAAGAAGAAAAAGAATTAGTAGAAGAAGATGTAGAAGAAGAAAAAGAAGAAGAAGAAGAAGAAGAAGAAGAAGAAGAAGCAAAGGATAACCAAGAGTAGAAGAAGATGAAGAAAAAAAGAAGAAGGTGAAGAAGATGAGGAAGAAGAAGAACAAAAAGATGATGATGATGATGATGATGATGATGATGATGAAGAAAAATAAGAAGATGCTGAAGAAGAAAAAGAAGAAGAAGAAGAGGAAGCGGAAGAAGAAGAAGAAGAAGAAGACGAAA
>JAIUJO010000726.1:115000-117500 GCA_023846275.1 Vanilla planifolia
ATTATTAGCTATAAAATTAGCTATCTAAATTCTCAAAATATATCTACTCCATAGAGTATTTACAATAGAAACTGACAACAAATATATTGCCCAATTTTAAAAACACAGACTATAAATAGTCCAGAAAAAAATCTTAGACGCATACATCTTGCTTTATACCTTGAAATATTTACTTACAATGTCAAATATATTCTTGGTTTTACTAACATTATTGTTAATTTTCTTAGCAGACCATGAACGAAGAAGATCTTATATTTCTCAAAGACTTTGTAGAAAAAATGAAAAGAGCAGGAGAATTAACAAAAGTTCTCCCCAAGAAAGCAAATAGCCAAAAGGTCGAAGTGGAAACATCTGCCCAAAACCTAAAGGTTGAAACTTCTCATGCCCAACAGGCATCAAAAACTCAAAAGATTGATTTAAAAGCTCAAACCAAACAACAAAAAGATCAAGCTCAACCAGCTAAAGTTCTGATTAAACAAAAAATTTGTTTTTATGGAACCCTCGGAAGGGGAAAAACATTTGCCTCCATAGTGGCAAAAGAATGGTATAACAAAGTTCTCAAAGAATCAGATCCAGCTTTCTTCGAGAAAAGTAATGGATGCTTACATGCTTTACAAGCAAAGGAATGGCGATCAGCAAATTTTTGGCTAACGCAAATTGAGAAAGGTTACTTAAGCTTGAAGCAAACAATGTTCCAACAGACCAATCAAGAAGAAAACTACAAGAAGACCCTGGAATTATTATTGTCTAGATCTACAACAACTCAGTCTTCTTCTTTGCAAAAATTCGAACAACAACTTTTGTCGATTGAATCACTCTCAGAACTATTTGCAAATAGCCATACTTCTGACTGTTTCATTTTCGTATTAAGGATTTCTTATTCTTATTACTTCTGTTCAATATAATATCATAAGAAACAAGGAAATTAGAGGCAGAAGTTACTGTTTACGAAAAGCTTCTGCTATATTAGCAAAATATTTTGGATGAAGAAAAGTTGCTTTTATTTTTTAAGCAACTAGAGGAAACAAAGATAAAGCAATTGTTTCTCAATCAAGATGTTTTTTATTCTACTACTGAAAGGCCTAGAATTATAGCTTGTTTCAATGAGATTCCTAAATACCAAGTCTATCTCAAAAAAGGACTAGTACATGAAGTCTATATTAATACCAGACAGCCCGAAGATTATACAGGCTTTATTCCTGCATTTGTAAGAGTAGTCTGAATCTTTACTCTATCAAATTCTCAACAATTTTAGTTTTTCACATATGGACAATCTGGGAAGAACGCGTGTATATCAATTTATACTCTTCAATTCAGTTATGGATGCTTGTAAAATATTCAGGCACTCCACCAGTACTTGAAGGATTCAAACCAAGTTTATTCAATGAAGAAGAAGCTCGATGGTATGTTGCTATAGACTTTTTCAGAAGCTAGATTTCTATTCCAAAAATGGATTAGTTCTATTTTTGGACATTTACCTTATGTCGTCTCTTACATAGACGATATACTTTTTTTTTCTCAAACAAAGGAAGAACATAAAGATCACCTTTTACATGTTATCAAAATAATGCTAAACCATGGTATTATTTTGAGTAAAAGAAAATCTAATTATTCAAAACCAAAATCGATTTTCTAGGAAAACAAATAAAAAATGATCAAGTAGAATTACAAGATCATATATATACAAAAGTTAAAGAGTTTCTCAAAAAGTTTACCAGTTTAAAACAACTGCAAAGTTTTTTAGCACTCTTAAACAATGGACGAAAGTTCATACCTAAAATTTCTTCCAAAATTAAAGCCTTACAGAACAAATTGGCGACCAAACAAGGCAAATACAAAATGACTAACGGCGAACAACATCGTCATTGGAATATAGATAAAATCCTTATTTCTTTGAGTTTAGAAGAACAAAAAGAAATTAAACAAATTAAAGAATTTATTACAAAAAAACAAATTTTTCATTTTCTAACAGAAGAAGAACAGATTATATTACAAAAAGATGCCTCAGATTTATTCTGGTCTGGAGTCTTAGTAACAAATAAAATGAGATTATAGCATATACTTCAGGAAAATTTACAAAACCACAAAGTAAATATGCTACTTATGATAAAGAATTATTAGCTATAAAATTAGCTATCATAAGTCTTAAAATATATCTACTCCATAGAGTATTTACAATAGAAACTACAACAAATATGTTGTCCAATTTTTACAAAAAAAGACTATAAATAATCCAAAAGAAAATCTTAGACGCATAAGTCTTGTTTTATACCTACAAATATTTACTTACTATGTTAAATATATTACTGGTTTTACTAACATTGTTGTTGATTTTCTTAACAGGCCATTAATGAAGAAGATCTTATATTTCTCAAAGACTGTAGAAAAATGAAAAGAGCGGGAGAATTTACAGAAATTCTCCTTAAGAAAGCAAAGGCCCAAAAGGTCGAAGTAGAAACATCTGCCCAAAACCAAAAGACAGAAACTTCTCATGCCCAAC
>JAIUJO010000726.1:135000-137500 GCA_023846275.1 Vanilla planifolia
TTATTACTATTATTATTATTATTATTATTATTATTATTCTTTTTCTTCTTTTTCTTCTTCTTCTTCTTCTTCTTCATCATCATCATCTTCTTGTTCTTCTTCTTCTTCTTCCTCTTGCTCCTCATCTTCTTCTTTTATTCATTTTCTTCTTATTATTCTTCTTCTTGTTCTTCTTCTTCCTCTTCTTCTTCTTCTTATTCTCCTTCTTCTTCTGCTTCTTCTTCTTCTTTTTCAGCCTCTTCTTTCTCTTCTTCTTCTTCTACTACCTCTTCTTCCACTTCTTCTTCTTATTCTTCTTCTTCTTCTTCTTCTTCTTCTTCTTAGTTCTTCTTATACTTCTTCTTCTTCATCCAAATCGTCTTCTTCATCTTCTTCTACTTCATCCTCAACTTCTTTTTCATCTACTTCATCTACTTTTTTTACTTATAATTCTTATTCCTCTTCTTTTTCTTCTTTTTCTTCTTCTTCTTCTTCTTCTTCTTCTTCTTCTTTTTCTTCTTGCTCTTCGCCTTCTTCTTCGTCTTTTCCTTCTTCTTCGTATTCTTTTTCTTCTTCTTCTCCTTCTTCTTCCTCCTCCTCTTCTTCTTCATCTTTTCTTCTTACTCTTAATCATCATCATCTTCTTCTTCTCTTCTTCTACTTCTTCTTCTTCTTCTACTTCTTCTTCTTCTTCTTCTACTTCTTCTTCAACTTCTTCTTGTTGTTCTTATTCTACGTCTTCTTTTTCTTCTTCTTCTTCTTCTTCTTCTTCGTCTTCGTCTTCTTAAACTTCTTCATCTTCTTCTTCCTCCTCTACTTCATCTTCATCCTTTTCTTCTTCCTCTTCTTCATCTTCTTCTTTTTCTTTGCCTTTTTCTTCGGCTTCTTCTTCTTCTTCTTCTCCGTCATCTTCTTCCTTATCATTGTCTTTGTTTTCTTCTTCATCTTCCTCGTCCTCTTCTTCTTCTTCTACTTCTTCAACTTCTTCCTTTTCTTCTTCTACTTCTTTTTTTTCTTCTTCTACTTCTTCATTTTCTAATTTTGCTTGTTCTTCTTACGCTTCTTCTTCTTGTTCTTCTTCTTTTTTTCTCTGCTTCATTTTCTTCTCCTTCTTCTTCTTGACATTTTTCTTCGACATCTTCTTCATCATCTTTTTCTTCATCTTTGTTTTTGACTTCTTTTTTGTCTTCTTCTCCATCTTCTTTTTCTACTTCATCTTCAACTTCTTCTTCTTCTTATTCTTTTTCTTCTTCTGTTTCTTTTTTTTCTTCTTTTACATCTTCTAATTCTTCTACTTGGCCTTCTTCTTCTTCTTTTTCTTCCTCTTCTTCCTCTTCTTCTTCTTCTTCTTCTTCCTCTTCTTATACTTCTTTTTCTTCTATTACATCTTTTTCTGCTTCTTCTTCTTCTTCAGCTTGTTCTTCTTCTTGGCCTTCTTCTTCGTCTTTGTCTACTGCTTCTTTTTATTTATCTTCTTCCTCTTTCTCCTATTCTTCTTTTTCTTCTTCTTCTTCTTCTAAATTTTCTTATTCTTCTTTTTCTTTTTCTTCTTCTTCTACCTCTTCTTCTTCTTTTTCTTATTATTATTCTTCTTCTTCTTCTTCTTTTACTTCATGTTCTTCTTCTTCTTCTTCTTCTTCATCATCATCTTCTCCTTCTTCTTCTTTTTCCTTTTCTTCTTCTTCTTCTTCTTCTTCTTCTTCTTATTCTTCTTCATCTTCTTTTTCTTCATCTTCTTCTTCTTCTTCTTCTTCTTCTTCTACTTCCGGTTTTTCTTCTTCTTCTTCCTTTAATTCCCCTTCTACTTCTCCTTCTACTTCTTCTTCTTCTTCTTCTTCTTTTGTGTTTACTTTTTTTCGCTTACTTCTTTGTCTTCTATTTCTTCTTCTTCGACTTCTTCTTCCTCTTCAATTTCTTCTTCCTCGCTTTCTTCTTCATCTTCTTCTTCTTCTCTGTATTCTTTTACTTCTTTTTCTTCTTCTTCTTCATCTTCTTCTTATTCATCTTCCTCCTCTTCTACTTTTTCATCTTTTTCTTCTTATTCTTCATCATCGTCATCTTCTTCTTCTTCTTCTCTTCTTCTTCTTCTTCTTCTTCTTCTTCTACTACTACTACTACTTCTTCATCTTCTTCTTCTTCTTCTTCTTCTTCTTCTGCTTTTTCTTCTTCTTCTTCTTCTTCTTCTTCTTCTCCTCCTTCTTTTTCTACTTCTTCTTCTCCTTCTTCTTCTTCTTCTTGTTCTACTTCTTCTTCTTCCTATTCTTTTCTACTTCTTCTTCTTCTTCTTCTTCTTCTCCTTCTTATTTTTCTTCTTCTTCTTCTACATCTTCATCCTCTTCTTCCTCTTCTTCGTCTTCTTTTTCTTCCTCTTCTTCTGCTTCTTCTTCTACTTCTTCGTCTTCTTCTTCTTATTCGTCTTCTTCTTCTTCATCTTTGTCTTCTTCTTCTTTGTCTTCTTTTTCTTTGTCTTCTTCTTCGTGAACATCTTCTTCACCTTTTAATTCTTCTTCCTCTTCTACTT